>CAJHZI010000182.1:570000-575000 GCA_905160935.1 Enchytraeus crypticus
CTCTTCACAAAATCTATGCCTTATCCATACCTAATGTAGCCTATAGCTTGGGAAAAGTATGGCTTATGAGGTGGTTTCCCGTTGCCTTCCTCATTTTCTTCTTTACTCTTTCCTTTAATTTAGTATCTTTTATAAATAATCAGGTGAACGTAGTGTTATAGAAGAGCACTAACATTGTGATATACTCCGTTCTGGAATAATTATTGCTGATAACTTGGGCAGATTTAAAATCAAACGGCGGAAGAAACTGTCACATTTTCTAAGATTAGATTTACATGGCAACTTTAAAATGAATATGAAAAAGCAGCTCGTTGCAAGAAGTTTCCTTCTAAATTCTGATTCTTATAAATTTTAAATGTCTCTCAGATTCGTAGGAATTGAAAAATGTGGGTTTAACTTCAAGATAGGAAGCCCCAATGGCTTCTGTTCAAGCTGTCAGGTGTAGGCCTACCGGTGTACAATGAAAGGTGAGTGCCAGAGATTTTAGTGTCTGATCCGCTTTACCGGGAATTGATCCCAGATTAGGAGCAGCAATTTAAAACTTAATGCCGTTATCTAACGCACTTCTCGCGAGCCATTGAGATAGTTGTTAATGTTGGTAATATAACTGTTCAAGGTGTATTTAATTGTACAATATTGTTTGCTTTGTGATGTTTGATATTATGTGTATTTTATTGTATAAATATATTAAACGTTTCCAATATAGGTCTTCCTTCTGTATCACTCTTTTTTGTATAAAATTTACCGACATTATTTCAATCATTCTTTAATTCAATTCATCATCATCTTCCCTTGAATCCCGGTTTAACCAGGGCCGGGACACGAATAGACCGTCTCAAATCCCTTCTATCCCACACCACATCATCAGTCAATCCCTATTCCAGACTTTTCCATCCATTTAAATTTTTGTAGCAATTTCTGGAGCCTAGGCGCTCGCCAACCGAATGCTCTTTATGACGTTGGTATGGATCTAAGTGCTTTAGTCGCCTTCTACGACACGTGCAGTCACCGCACGGTTGGTCAATTCTTCAAACAACGCGGATACAACACGGGGAATATTTTAATTCAATTACTTTTTATAAATTTTTTATAAACAATACATATACATGTATATCCTAAGAAATAGAACGCAAGTACTTTAATACTAACGCTCTATTTGTCACTCGATCACGAACACTAGAACATTAGTACGTTAATACGGAAAAGTACGTTAATTGAAATGTCTATGATTTGAAGACGTTTGAATTCTATGCGAATTTGTTTATAGGTCTATCTATCTGTCCTTATCGGTTTATTGTTACCTATATGATCTTATTTTTGCTAACTTTAATACAATAGTTTATTTACACTGATAAATTTCATTGGCAGATGCACATTCTAAATAGCACTTCCAATAGAAGAAATCAGTGAGTTACATGACATTTGGACGCGATTAGACAGGCAAACTCTTGCGTTATGCTTTACTGTATTGAACGTGGGTAAATCTACTTACATGAAAACTCCTGTGATACTGCTGTACTTATGAAAATAAGAAATATAATATACAATTGATTATAACATATAATTGATAACACATATCACTATTAACGCATATCACTGAAAACACTTAAAATTAAAGACACATATCATTGTTAACATATCATTGATAACCAATTAGAGATTGATATTGACAATAACAAAATATAGTAAAATACTCTATAATTATGAAGCTACTCGAAGTTATTTTAATTTTATATTTGATTGACAACACTACGTGTACTAGACTGGTTTGTTTAGGAACGGGAGAGTGAAGAAAAAAGCACATACAGTATACACAGGAACAAAGTTCAATAATGTCAAACATTCATCTGTATACTAGCATTTATTTCTCTAAGCATTTGCAAACAAGCAACAGTCCAAAAGTTGTAAATAACGGTATCAATAATTCTTTATTGAAAGTAACGTGCAATTTGATATCATGTGGATTAGAGTGTGCTAATTAATTATCACTCAAATTATCATTGTTAAACACTTTGATCTATTTTTTGCTCGATTTCATCATCTACAGTATATATCTCAAGTTTATCCGAATCTGTTCTTGATATCATATATAATTATCCATTAGAGTTCATAAGAGGGTTAAATGTCAAATTAGGCCTATATGTTGCCAAAAGGTAACAGCATCCAAGAATCATTTGTATCAGATTCGTGTCAGAGATCTATGTTTCAGGACTTTAATGTGTTAACGAGTCAGAAAGTTTCAGATATAAATGTAAAATGTAGAGAAAAATCAGGGATATCATATATATATATATATATATATATATATATATATATATATATATATATATATATATATATGTCACTGTATATATTTACGCGTCACAGAGATAACTGTATCAAAGAGTTGTCTATGACAGGAAATAACGTTGTCGATTAGTCACCTATGTCAGAAAATTTTGGATGAAGCAATTACTTCACGAGTGTCCCATACATCTTCCCGCTCTTAAATTTCTCTGCCTCTTCGTCCGACACAAAATTATACCACTTGTGCCCATCGTCATGAGCATGAAACCTGTACCCCACCTCATGGCCTGCCTCTATATGAGGCACGGGACAAGGCGGGATGTACTTATGACCAAACTCCTTATTGTACTCCGTAGCTCCATCCATCGGAGATCCACTCTGATACGCTGTCTCCATTGGCTTAACGCTCCTTGCTGGATCAGCTTTCTTCGGCACGTAATCCAGCTGGTAGGTGGGAATGCCTTCGAACGGGGCTTGGTTTGGTTGATAGATAGGCTGTTGGGGCATGGTAGCTTTCTCACCGGGGCCCCATTCTTTATAGTCAGCTTTGTAGTTGGTGGCGTCGTCGAATTTTCCTGTTAGAAGCGGGGCCTCCTGGGGACGCCTGTAGAGCTGCCTCTCGAGTGGCTTGAGGGTATAGTCAGTGTTAGTGGTCGTGTTCATGTCCATCTCACCAGGGGGCTTCTGATAGGCCTCAGGGTCCCTCAGGGCAGGCTTCTGTACCTAAACGAATGGACGAATTGATGAATTAAATAATAACAATATAAATAATAATAATAATAAGAATAATACTAATAACAGTGATGGAAGAATGACGAATCAAATAATAACAATATAAATAATAATAATAACAATAATACTTATATAAGTAACAGTATAAGTAACAATTTTACTGTTACTTTACTAGTAATAGTAAAGTATAGCATGTACTATTCTATATAATAATTACTATTGCGGTTGTATGAGACTGAAATGATTGAGAGTTGTGGATGTGTGTGTATGTGTGTTTGTATGTGTTTTTGTCAGAGAATGTTAAGGAATTATTGTTATTGATTCAGTGAATTAGTGTTAACTTAAAGAATTGTTGAATGAGATATTGTTAGCTTGACTGAGGGAGGTCGTTGATTAAATCATTGGTCGTTGAGGGAATCATTTGTTGATTAATCAACGAATGATTAATGTAAATTATACATGAATATATATAGAAAAATATTTGTATCGTTAATGATTTATTGAATGAAGAGATGCATGCTTTTCCAAACCCTTGTTAGACAGCGATTCAAGGGAAGATGATGATGATGAAGATTATCAAATACATGTGACTAAAGAATTATAAATATAATTATAATTATTCAATAATAATTTATATTTATTAATAATTACGTATTGGTTACCTGCCACTGCACGTAGTCGCTCTTGTGGGTTGTATTCTCGTCGAATCTCGAGCCAGACTGGTACGGGTTTGACACGGGTTTAAAGTTTTGAGATCTAGTTACATCTTTAGGGGTGAAATCTTTGCGATGTGTGGTCATGTCATCTAGGGGTGCCGTATTCGGCTCGTATTTAACGCCGATTCTCTGTTCCCGCGCCTGCAGAGGATGTTGAATGTAGCGGTCGTGAGACTCCGTGGAACCTTCGAATGGTTTGTCCGATCTGAAGTATATCGGAACAAATATGCTGCTAACTGTAATTTATATTAAATTTTAAGATATATTAAAGATTATTATTGGATAATTTCTAGAAATTTAATAATTAGAGTGAAATATTATTGATTTATTTTGTAAAATTAATAATTCAATATTTAACGATTTAAATATAAAAAATATATCTTCTAAATTGTACCTAAACTACATTTTTGCGCAACCTACATATATTTTTGTATGTCTAACTGAAGTCACATTTTGTTTTGAAGATTTCGTGCAATATCAGGAACTTTCCTTCGGATAAATGAAACTTTTACTCAACGAGCCAATCAGAAATTTACCCAATAGATACGTTAACCATTTGCATTCTATATGCTATTAATGAGTGACTGCACCAAGAACTCGAAAAGTTTGTGACCTATAATCATATCGATACCGATGAACTGGTGACTCTGGCGTCAGATTAACTGGAATAAATATTAGTATTCGCATAGAGTATTGGGAGCCAATTAGAAAACTATAAAGTAGCATTAGAAAAGTTGGTAGTGCTACCAAATTAGAAATAGAAAAATAAGTTAATTTTTAATTCTGTTTCGTGAAGGATGTTTTCCATACCTATGAGCCGTTTCGTTTGGTTTAAGCAGCTGTCTTGGACCCCCCTGCAAGGGGACGTAATCTGTTTTATAATGGGTATTGGCATCAAACGGTGCAGTGCTTTGTACGTAAGAATTCCCTGGTTTCATTGATTCCCTAACCTGACCTTCCCATCTTCTGTAATCAGCTGCGTGAAATCAAAATGAAATTGTTTTATTTTGGTGCTAATAAAATTATGTTTAACTTTTATTCATTAATTCGTATGTTAATAAATCAATTTAGCACAATTCGCATCAGTCTGATAAATAGCTTTATGAGCGTAGGTTGCTGTCACTTTAACTTTGGTTTTTACTAGGTCAATAAAAATTTAAAAAATATGACTACTATTGTTATTAAATTTATTGTAATTACTTATCAAAATTATTTATTGATATTCTTATTTCAACTTTATTGATTTATTTGACCTGCTGACTGACT
>CAJHZI010000182.1:580000-612500 GCA_905160935.1 Enchytraeus crypticus
TCATTTTCAACGAACCGAACCCGAACTCTGGAAATTCATAAAATTCCCATCTCTAATCTATATATCTATTTATATTGAATTTAAACATTTACTGAGTAGAATCGTATTACTTACCCACAAGTGCAAATTTCACAGATGCAACGCTTCGTCATTATTTTGTTCGGTTGAATGAATACTTGGATTAATATAATGATACAGTTGGTTATCCAATGTTGTACTTCACTTAAACGAACTTTAAAAGGTATTGTATAAGATGTTCATAAGGGTACATTGCCGTGCCGAATCATTCTATAAGTAGTCTTTTAAGCGTAAATCGGATATCTTTAAATTCACTAGTGTGATTGGAATAATTTGAAAGATGGGGTTTAAGATAAGATAATTTTTACATGTAGCTTTCTTGAGAAAATACGTTTTCGATAAGTTGAAATAAAATTACATATACAAGTAGAATTATCAATTGTAGGTAAATGAAGTGAAGTTGAACAGATATCACTCAAATTAATCATCGCTTACTGTCGTAAGAAGCCACTAAGCAATAATTAAAAAATTCAATGGGAAACCACCTTTGACACTATTCCAACTTCCAGGCCTAAGGTGATATTAAGCTGAATTATGGAACTCTATTGCTAAGCAATAAAACCGACACTGAGCAAGATTAAGTGACGATTAGGTGACTTAGACCTGCCATTTACTGCAGGCGAGAGCGTAAGAGAGAGAGAGAGGGAGAGAGAGAGAGAGAGAGAGAGAGAGTAGCTAAAGTAACTAATTTAATAGCTAAACACTGTAAAACTGTAAACTAATTATGAAATACAATATATTATATCTCCCGCTCCCCTTGTTCTTACATTCTAACTTACTAATAAAATAAAGGCCTTTATACAAGATTATGTTTTGATAACTAATTTCAAACTGTAACAACGCATGTATCAGGCACAGTCAGCTATTCTTCATATGCGACGTTGCTTCGGCCAACTGAAATGGAAACAATGGAAATCTGTTGTTTCTACGGACTCAGTTAAATTACCTAGCAACCTACACGCCACTCCATAGTTACCTGCATGGAGTTAAACTTGGAAAGTTGGGACGTAATGTAACTCGTGGAAAAAGACTAAAGACTTTTATCAGACATTGATTCTACAGTGGATAAGTGGAATAATGTATGGCAAATAGTATACGCTGTTAAATAACGTATTATATAACGTATTGTTAATAACGTATAATTGTACAATTACATTATACATTTTCAGGGTACTGGTACTAAAATATAGTTTTTAGAAACTACACATAGTGACTTTAGACTAAGCATGAATTGCGTAAAAACAACTTTCACCCTAAAACAAAGTTAAGCCACAAAGTCATTGTAGAACCTTAATATCATGAGCAATATCAGCAAGATGTCTTATATTTCATACAATTCTTAGCTGGTTCAGCCAAAAGTTGCTACAACTAATTCAGAATAGCTAATTAATTAAATTAAACTTAATAAATTACTAATTAAGAATTAACTAAATCATAATAAATAGAGCGAGTTGAAAAAAGCCAATAAATTTAGTCAAACTTGTCCAGCCAAACGCAAACGTAATTAAAATGCTAACAGAAGTGATGATTCAATATTTTCGATGATAGAATGCATCGATAATACAATTTATCGATGATTCACTTCATCTATGTTACAAATTACCATAATGAAATTTAGCGATGATTCAATTTATCGCTAGTATCATTGTATTTTCGATAAATACAATGATATTATTGTATCGATGATAAAAGTTATGGATGGTATAATTAACCGCTGAAACAATTTATTGACGACACGATTTATCGATGATACAAATTACCGATGAAGTTGTTTAATGTCAGTTATGAATTTTTGAAATGGTCTTTCGTTCTAAGTCCATCTTTGCTGTCCCTAATCTTTTCTAGAATTGCATCTTGGTCAACATATTCGAAGATGAACGGAGCGTTGATGAGGATTCCAATGGTTCCTCCGAATGTAATAGCGAGAAATATATAGAGTAAGAGTCTATCAATGACTGCAGCCACGTATCTCCAGTCGTCTAAAATCTTAATCAATCAATCCGTTAATCAATCAGTCAATCCATCAATCACTCAAGCAATCAATAACGAATACAATTATAGACTTTCATAAAATTAATCAGAAAGTGAAAGAAAGAAGTATAAAGATCAATATTATATCACTCACCGCAACTAGGCGTAATTCTATTCAGTCATCTAAATCAAAGCTAGATCAATATCAACATCAAACGTTAACGTTTTTTAACAGTTTTGATGTTTGCTTATGATCCATACAACGTCAGAAAGGGCATTCGGTTGGTGAGCACCTAGGCTCCAGAAATTGCTACAAAAATTTAAACGAATGGAAAAGTCTCAAATAGGGGATTGGCTGGTGGTGTGGTGTAGGACAGAGAAGATTTGAGAAAGTCTATTTGTATCCAGACCCTAGTTAAATTGGGATTTAAGGGAGGCTGATGATGATGATGATGATGCTTATGATACAAACTAAAATTATAGGCTGATTCTGATTTATGGAAACTGGTAGAGATAATTAATACTAAACTTATAATTTTGGCTGATTGGTTCAGAGCAATTAGCCTTTCTCATAATAGTCCTACATGTATTAGCACAATTAATATCATGCTGTTTGACTACAAAAATACTCATCAATCTATAGAATTATATATAATTGACACTATAAAAATCAAACAGGTTGATTTGACAAAACTTCGAGGTGTTATCACTGATTCTTAGTTTATATTGAACCGACATGTTTCCTATGTGTAGATAAAAGTTACTAAATCATTTTATACCTGCAGACGAGTAAAATTTAAACTACCCATAAAAAGCGCTTTTGGCCCTTTGCTTTAGTTTAGATTGCTTTTTCTTTGCTTTTAATTTTTTTTTAATTTCACCAAACGAATGGTAATCATACATAGTTACAAACAAAAACAACAATCCAAGAAGTTTCGCGCTAATCTGAAATAAACTTATGACGCATATGTCAAGTATACCCATAAATTAGCATAATTATTCAGTATAGATCCTACGTCAACTTTGATAATATGCAAGTGCAATGGTACATATATAAATCATTAAAGATATTGCATAATATATTGCTACTGTACGTATATATTACTAGTGTACGACTGTACGTAATATATTACTGGTGTACCTACCTCTCCGAAATCGTCTTCGTTTCTCAGGTTGTTCGCAATGAATCTGATCGCCTCCATGGCTCGATGGGTCTCTCTGGTCAGGGGCACCCCCTCACTCATCCACTCACCTCCTGCCCGTTCTTCCTCATCAACACTTTCTCCCAAACCAAACGTTACAGCTCCGCCACGAGTCGATCCTGAACCATCCGGATTCTCTATCCCACGTCCTAGTCGACTCGTCTGGAATAATCTATCCCCTGACTCCCTCTGCGAGACTCCATTCTTCAAAAGTGATTTTTCTGACCCGTCCTTGGTGTGTAATTGTTCTTCAGGTTTTATGACAACTTTAGGCTTGATCCGTTGCTCGTGCTGCGGTCGCTTCATTAGAATCATTCGCGGTAGGTAGTTGATGAAAATGGTTCGAACCCAGGGGGCCATACGATGAGATCTGGGACTTCGAAAATTCCAGTTAATTATAACAACAGTGATGAAAATCGTAAAAATGTTTATAATAAAGGCGAAGAGAAGATACTTTGATATAAGTGGGATGTTTTTAGACGTTGGCGGAAGAATTTTAGAGACTAGGACCAGAAATACGACGAGAGCAAGTAGGATAGAAATGCACAGGGTCATTTTCTGGACACCATCCGATGGCAAAAAGAAGACACAGACGCTGAGGAAGGTTATAAGAACGCATGGTATGATGAGATTTATGGTATAGAATAAAGTTTTGCGCCGCATTGTCAGATTGTACATGATGATGGATATGTTGTGAGATGAATCCTTGATCATTGATCCAAGCTTTCCAGGGCATGCCATGAGATCCCAAGCTCCGCTCGGAGAATAGTCGTCCAAATCTACTTTTTCCTGATCTTCGTAGTATGCCAACATCACCTGTAAAAAAAGAAAAATGAAAGTACCTCAACTTTGAACTAATTTATTCAAAAATATAATGTTTATAATAATAACTGTAGACCAACGAGTTACTGTATTGAATATTCTATGTTTTATGAATTTAAAATTTAATAGAATTATTTTAGTTTATCTACTGTAAACCATTGTTATTTGAAAGTATTAGAGGTATTAAAATAAAATCATATTGGAAATTGTTAACATTTCAATGTTTTAATAGGTAAATTTCTAAGATTAAAATTCTACTAACTATATGAAGTAAATTCTTGTAACTAAATTTAATTAAATAATTTAAAGTAAATTTAGTATTTCAAATAGGGGATTGACTGATGATATGGTGTAGGACAGGTAGGACTGGAGAAAGGCTATTCGTATCCTGACCCTGGTTAAACTGGGATTTAAGGGAAGATGATGATGATGATGATGATGATGAAAGTAAATTTAGTATTAGGAAATATTTGGTCGCAAATGAATTACTACACTATATCTACTATAATAAATATTAAAATTACCGGCGTATAATTGAATCCATTCTAACATAACTTCATATATACCTGTATTACTGAGACTCTAATCTAAGTCTTGATCATGATGTTTTCCGTTTAGTTATAACTATTTTTATAAACTACTTATATACCTATCTATATTTAGTGAAATAATAATTCGAAATAATTTAGAATTTTTAAATACCTCTAGAAGGAGTCAATAAATAATGTTAACAGGTTTGCAAAGTGTTAACTTTACCGAACTTTAAGTGTGGCTTAATCCTCTGAAAAAAAGTTTTGCTTAAGAGTTAATTTTATATTTCCTTTTTCATAACCTAATTAGTGAAAAGAGGCAAGCCACCATGAAACGGAAGAAGGAAATTGGAAACCACCTCAGCATCCAATCAAAAGAGTAAAACGAAGTTTGGCTGTCATTACGTTTGTGATTGAATGAATTACATGCACGTCAATAAAATGTTCATTCGTAAACCTACATGTAAAATAGACTATTCATAGCATCTTATGCCATGGTCTTGCTGTTTTTTTTCAAAAATACATGAGAGAGAGTTTACCGATGTTTTGTTCGGGTTGCTGAGGAATAGACTAACCATGTCGCACGTGTCGTAAAAGGCGACAAATCACTAAAATCCTAATCAACGTGAGAAAGGATCTCGCTTGGTAGGCTCTTAGGCTCCAGCAATTACAAGAAAATCTTCTATTCTAGACACCATTTCCACTGGGAACCAAGGGTAGATAATGATGATGATGAAGAGGGCATGAGAGTTATTATGTCAGTATTTACCTTTAACAACAGGAATTAACAACATCATCATCCACATTAGACTGTTCCTTCGGGAATATAAAATTGACTATTAATAAAAATTTATGCCATTGAATAATTGTTTAAAAAAGCTAATGTAAACGTCAGTTTCCTCACTCGAAAGCGATGTCAGTGACGAGCGAGCCCAGGATTTGAACCCCACACATACTGATTCGCGGTAGAATAACTTACCGACATCACCACTGGCTCCAGCCAGTTTAACACATATACACGAGAGATAAGGAAAGTTACTTAAGAGTTAGAGTGTTAGTTCGTTAAAGGGTTGTTTAACACAACTACACGAGAGATAAAGAAAGTTACTTAACTGTTAGAGTGTTAGTTTGTTAAAGGGTTGTTTAACACAACTACACGAGAGATAAAGAGAGTTGTTAGGACCTGCTCGCTGTTGAAGGTCCAGGAGCCCAGTTTCATCTCGCAGGTCTGCTGATCGAAGGGGAAGTACTCTACGTCGATGGTGCAGGAGGACTTGTAGATAGCAGGAGGGATCCAGAGAACCCTCCCGTTGTCGTAGATGACGACGTTAGGCTTGAACGACACCTCGTACTTACCGTCTGCACTGATACACGAATAGAGTTGTCAAAATAAAACACTGAAAGGACGAAATGAACAAATCTTCTATTGTTCTACCTGTGTTCGCTTGTATGTCTTATATGCGTACGTACATAGAATGGGTTTCATTTGTATGTACACACATATACTGTATGTATGGCCGTAATAATTATGTATGATATTAGTATGTGTATGAATGTATGTGTGGCTATAATGTAGAATGCGTGATATTTCGTGTGTACGCAAGTATGAGGGGCTATAGAATTCGTGTTATTTGTGTGTGTACGCATGTCGCCATAAGTTTTTATATATGAATTTATTGCTTCATTATTTATTTGCATACACATGTACTGATGCGAAATATGTTAATACCTTAATATGTAAATGAGAAAGGAATAGCTAGCTATAAACAAACAAACTATCACACGCGTATGACGTAATATTGAATATGAACTGCATTATGTGTACGACGAACGTCCATATACAGTGCATATACAGCGTACAGTCACTGTATATTGACGTATGTCTAAATAATAGTGTACATGTATATACTATTATTTCGACGTAACTAATATCAACGACTTTTTTGACTTGACCCAACTATCTATGATATTTGATTTAAGTGAAACAGGATGTGCATGAGCAGTTAAACAGAATAAATAAATTAATCCTCACATTTTATGAAAGTAGTAAATTAATCCAATGTATACCTTGCAATATAGGTTATCCAGTTTACATTTAAATATTAAATATGGATTGTCAGAATTAATACCCTTCATCTCCTTCCATCTTTTGTCTATCTACCAAGTCCTTAAAAATTAAATATTTAAATAGTTGAATTTTATAATAATTTTGATTCTAATACAGAATGGTATTCTGCATTGTATTTTATGACACCAAAGGATAAGAGTTCATGGCTTGTTGGAATTTTGTTCGATAGCGATTAGTATGTGCAGGGCTTAAATATAGTGCTCTCCCTGTCACTGATATGATGTCGAGCAGGTAACTGACGTTAAACCTGGCTGTAGATTTAGCTCTAAGTTGTCTTTCATTGCAGTTAATGCAATTGTATTGAATTATATTTCCAGTAAGCATGCAAAATCTTACTTGTTGAATAAAACAATATCTGGTTTCCAGACTTTCTCTGGTTCTATTCTAATAACAGTGATCCCTCCGAAATCTGCAGGAGACCATTTCAGTTGATCGTCAAGCCATTCCTAACAAAAATTAAATCAAGTTGAAAACGTTAATAATAATAATAATAATAATAACAACTGCCTAATCAACGCCTGTTCAGGGGAGTCACCGTCGTGGTGGATCGATAACAGATGAAGTGGAGAGGGGCGCTGCTGGAGCCAAAAGCTGTGGATTCAGGGCAATGTCACCCGCTGCTGCGATCAGCAACGTTTAATAAAAATAAAAATAAAAATAATAATAATAATAATTATTATAATAATAATAATTATTATTATTATTATAATAACAATAATAATTATTTTTATTTTTATTATAATAATTATGATTATTGTTATTATTGTTATTATTATTATTATTATCATAATAATAATAATAATTATAATTATGATTATTGTTATTATTGTTATAATAATAATAATAATAATTCAATAATTCATTGCTTCAATAATTCTTTTAAGCCGATTGATGACCTCGAGTAGCCGGGCGGCGATTCAGCACGTATTGTTTGAATCGTTTTTATCAAACCCCTGTTTCTTTACACCGGGGTAAAAGAAAAATAATAATAATAACAATAATAATAATCATAATAATAATAATAATAGTAAAGGCTTAACGTCAGTTTCTTCATCCAAGGATGATGTCAGGGACGTTCCCACAGCAATCATCAAATCGTTAAATTCAATAATCAGTGTGCTATCTTTCGGCTGATATTCTGGATTCTGGAATTTGCACCGTTTTGGATCTTCTTTTTGCTCACCAGCTTGGATTTGTCTCAAAAGTGCACGGTGTTGTCATGAACAAATTGACTACAGTAGCACTCTAATTTGTTGTTGCGATCTTCTCAAAGGCAATCATTACTAATATTTGCAGAGTGGAAGTAGGAAATAACGTAAATGACAAAAGCAGAAAATAAGAACGGTTACCTTTTAAGCAATTGTGGTTGTCATGTGTGTAATTATGCGAACAACGATACTTATTCGCTCACTAAACTATTTTTGTATGTCTGTCATTCTCTTTCTCTCACTTTCTCTCTCTATCTCTCCCTCACTCTCTCTCTCTCTCTCTCTTAGTGCACTGCCTACCGGTAGGTCCATGGTGTATAGCGCCTCCACTCATCTCTATCTTCCGTTTTCCTCTTCATGACCACATACGAGTGGATCTTCGTATCATCTATGACATTCCTTTTGATATACCATTATTCTTGGGGGATTCTGCTTATGACGAGGTGGGCCCCCTATACCTTCCTCAGTTTTGATTAACATTTACTGGACAGGAGCGTCATTCCCTGAGAAAACAATCCTGTTTACCCACAACGTCTGTCTACCATTTTATCAGCTAGTTATTGGATCAGCCAATCAATTAATTAATCAATCCATTCATTAATCAATCAATTAATTAATCAATCTATTCATTAATCATATTAATACTATTCATCTCCGAACGGATGTGTTCAATTGCAGAATTCAGTCAAATTATGCTTTGAAACGAGATCAGTTCCAACTTACGAAAAATTTTAAACACTGATTCTCACTTCAATTATTCGACATGTGCTTTCATTATGAAATTTGAGTTACGAACGAACAACCGAATGCTATAAAAGCTTAGTTAAAAGTCTGCTTCCCCATCACATGATGTATTTTCAGGGACGGTTCGGCTGAGATTCGAACCGATGGCTCACAGTGTCTTAGGGAAGCGTGCTATCCATTTGGCCGTCTAGCATATACGAACGCTGAAACACTTTATAATTTTTTATTGTAAAATTGCAAGAGTTTGTAAGCTACAACAGTTACTGTAAGACACAGTCTATGTAAATGTAGCTCTGTGTGAGGCAATCACTTATGACAGAATGAAACTTAGCAAAATATGACGAACGTGAAACGCAACGACGATCTATCAATCATCCTAGATGTAGAACTAGTAGAAAATACCTGATAGTCTACATGTATACATATGTAAGCCTCTTTGAAAATTAGGAACTCAACTCCAACCAAGATAGCACATTATCATAGGCCGTAGATAGATCAAGCTAAACTTTGCTACTGCTAAGCGTAACGTCAGCTTTCTGTCTTTGAAACATTTCAGTGAAGAGAAGGAGTTAGATTTGAACCCGTATCGTACCATTCAGCAGTCCGAAACAGACTGATACCAAATGAAACCCGCTATGTCTCAGTCTTGCTGATGTAATTATTAATTATACATCAGTGACATGATTGTTAATTTGCCAATGATGTGTCCGCGTTGCTGAAGAATAGACCAACCTTGAACTGTACATGTCGAAAAAGCGACAGAGCATTAAGAACCAAAATAACATCGAAAATGGCATTCGATTGGTGAGTGCTTAGGATACAGAAATTGTTACAAGATTTTCTAATCCCGTTCCTAGTTACACTGGGATTCAACAGAAGATGATGATGGTGATGATGTTGACATGAATTAAATGAAGCGTTATTGTCAATTTATATATATTCTGCTAACAAAGAAAGAAAATTATGATGATAAAGAGTACATACATAGTGTAACTGTGTAATTTATAATAGCTATCACTCTAAAGTAAACTTACCATTCTGATCCAAACGTTGCTCTTTAGTATTTGATTTTTCTCATCCTGTCGTAAAACAGTTAAACAATTATTCTTTAAAGAATGATCTCTAAGATTGCAATAATTTCCTTGTCTAAATCACTCAATCCAAAATATTACTGACCATATAAGCCTACTTAAAGTTCTACTTAAATAGACTCAAATAAGTATAAAATAATAATAATAGTAATTAAAATAATATTAAGCCCCTAACAACAACAACATCAACAACAACAACAATAACAATAATAACAACAACAATAATAATAATAATAATAATAATAATAGTAATAATAATATTAATAATAATAATAATAACGAATTAGGCAGGAGAACCAGTACCATTACAGGCGACCAACGGGAAAAAGCCTTTCTATGGCAGCGCCTATTTATCGCACTCCAGCGTTTTAATGCTGTATATGTTCGGGGCACATTGGCGAATGCAGCCTCCCAGAGCGTAGAGGAATTATTATAAATATTTTTCATCTTTATTTTAATTAAATAAAGTCTTTCTTTTATCTTATATTTTAGCCCAGGGCCTTATGCAGCCCAGGGCAATTAAAAAAATAAAAATAAAAATAACAATAAAAATAAAAATAATAATAATAATAATAAATACTTTATTAATGGCATAGGTAGACTTATTGCAGAGCAAACCGGCGATAAGCGAGAGACCTCCTTTCTTTGGCAAAGGCTTTCCATGACTTTCAAAGATTTAATGCAGTCTGCTTCAGCAGTTATTTTAAGCCGATTGATGACCTCGAAACCTCAGGTTCTTTACACCGGGGTAAAAAAATACTAATAATAATAATAATAATAATAATAGTAGTAATGAAAACAGTAATTTTGGTTCGTTTTATCCGGGGCTAAAAATATTAATAATAATAATAATTATTATTAATATTAATATTATTAAAAGATTTCAAATTTTCAATGCCATGATTAGAATATCGAGACTTTGCACTTACTACGTGAATGATCTGATGAAGAGCAAGTTGTATTTCGACTTTAACTATTTCTGACATGTTCTTTACCGGTCTAATGAGCTCATTGTAGCCATCAAATAGATGCTGTACCAGTCTAAGTTCATCCTTGCTGCCCAGACCTGTTAGAAATATTTATTAGAAAATAAAATTTATTTCCCAATGGTACTATAATGGCCGCATTTAATGACTTGTTAATCCACAGTTTAAACCTTAACAGTGGTTTAAACCAAGAAGTTGTCACAGTATCATTGTACGGTTATCGGAACGTACTTTGCAACGAATAGCGAACGAATGAATTTATGATAATAGTCTGCGGTTAAATAGGTGATAGTTTACGTGAATCAAACCACCGGTTTAAGATGATGTCGTCCCTTAAATCAATAGAGAGTCAAATTGCTGACACTGCTTTGTCTGTAATGAATTAATTTTTCTTTTAAGGGGATGAAAGGAGAACCCGGTTAAATCAATTGCTCAAGAATAGGATTATATTGGAATCGCTGAAGAAAGAAATCGAGATATTTAACAAACAATCGATGAACGTGATTTTAGACGGCTGGATACGTTTCAGTAAACAAAGCTATTGGCTCAATCTCTTGTTACTTTTTGTTCCATAGAACTTCTTTTATTCATCTAATACGCCGAGCATAGAATTCCTTTCTTAGGAATATTGTTTATTTTTCTGTACTTCGTTTAGCTCTACTAAGTCAGTTGAATCATTCAGTAATACTGCACTTTTCTTCAAGGCGCGCCTCAAAAGGTAAATGATGCAACTGTTATTGCGAAAATTACACTAAATATTTAGTTTAGTTTAGTTTATTCTAAGTACGAAAATGAATAAATGTTCTCTACTTAGCCATGATTTAATTTTTAGTTACTTTCCTCACTAGACTATGTGATTATGAGAACACAATAGTAGGCCCCTAATTCAATCAAATAATAATTGATGTAATTCAAATACCCGTGTTGTGCCCAGGTTACCCGTATTGTGTCCAAATTGCTGAAGAATAGA
Source organism: Enchytraeus crypticus (assembly GCA_905160935.1). Taxonomy (NCBI): domain Eukaryota; kingdom Metazoa; phylum Annelida; class Clitellata; order Enchytraeida; family Enchytraeidae; genus Enchytraeus; species Enchytraeus crypticus. The sequence goes on from CAJHZI010000182.1 coordinate 591,731, forward strand.
CCAACCGTGGACTGCATGTGTCGTTCAATGTTTAATGTTTAACAGATATATCACGCAAAAGCATCTCTATTCTTTGCATCATTTGCGTACAGTAAAACAAACAGTATACAATAAAATGAACATATTAACGAAAACCAAAATGTCAAAAGCTATCCTACGTACATCGTAAAAGGCGACAAAGCACTAAAATCAAAAACGACGTCAAAAATAGCATTCGGTTGGTGAGAGACTATTACTAGGCTTCATAAATTGCTAACAAATTCTAATCCCTAAAAGAATTAATCTAGGATTCAAAGGAAGGCAACAATATTTTAATTCATCATGATCAGTTGTTGATGATGTTTGTAGTTCAACTAAGAATGTATAGGCAAAGTAAACGTACCAAACTATCAGATTGCAAAAGCCAATCAGCTCTAAAAACGTTAAAGCTAAGTTCAGTATCTCAAGGCAAAGATGCTCTAAGAAACGCCATTTGACAATTCTTAGACTTCTGAATAACAGACGTGTACATATGATACCAAGTTACCAACAACAAAAGCCATGTTTTGTCATTACCAGAAATGTTTGACTCTATATCGCTGTTTGTGGCAGGCCCAAGACACACAAGTGACACAACTTTTCCACGACTAGATATCTACTTTTCTCCTATCTTCAAATATATCCTCGTACGAAAGCTAAAGAAATCTTTCTAACATTCCAAGCGTCAGTATTTTTCTATACCTCTTTCCCCATTCTTCCTTCTGTCACTCTTTCCTCACTCTGTTACTCTTTCTCCATTCATCTTTCTGTTACTCTTTCTCCATTCATTTTCTATTATTCTTTCTCCATTCATCTTTCTGTTACTCTTTCTCCATTCATCTTTCTGTTACTCTCTCTCCATTCATCTTTCTGCTACTCTTTCTCCATTCGTCTTTCTGTTACTTTTTCTCCATTCATCTTTCTGTTACATCTGAAACCCCCCTCCCCCTTCCAGATCACAACTCATCCATTTCTTTCTAAATCCCAACATTTTTATAAGTGGTATTTCTGTACCTAACTGTTTAGGTTAGGTACAGAAATACTGTTCAGGCAATTTGTCCCTCTAACTTTTATCGGATGAACTATTCTTAATCTGCCCAGTTCAAACATGGACCTTCTTCGATAGTTCAGGAGCCTAGATAAAGCTTATGATCCTAGCAATATACCTCCTCAAACAGGATCTGCCCAGCTCAAACATGGACCTTCTTCAAAAGTTCAGAGGCCTAGATAAAGCTTACGATCCTAGCATTATGCCTCCTCAAACAGGTAGCGAGCTGTTCGGCTGTAGCTAGCGGTAATGCACACCACCTGCTGGAAGATTTAAAATAGAGTCGCAGAGTGATACGTTTTCTACACCCCCCCTTGCTTCACCACCTCTCCCCTTGCTTCACCACCTCTCCCCTTGCTTCACTACCTCTCATTATTGCTCACGCAGTGCACGCTGTTTACTTTTATTCCCCCCCCCGACCAGATATCTTCCTTTAGTCCACCTATGGTTTGGTGGGAGTTATTAATCGTATGTTTCTCGATTATCGGAATGGTGTAGTGCCTGTCAGCGAGCCAATGCAGTAATTTCACATTTAACTATTGATAATTTTTCACTATAGAAAGATTTTATGGAAAGAATAATCGAGAAAAGTTATTCAGTGATAGTACTACGAGTCTTTCCTCTTCTTTACCCTCTTTCACTTGCAATTTATCTTTTACAGGTAATTTTGTTTTTCCCCATCAAGGTTATCAGGTTTTTTTGCTTAGCAACTCATCAAAAAGTCCATGATATAATTTTTAACTCATCTGTTCATCTTATTCTCTTGATCTCATACCTACTAAACTAATCAGCTCCTTCATTGATACATTTGTGCATCCTATTATACATAAATCTCTGCCTTAGTGAAAGTGTCTTCCCGTCTCACTTTAAGAGCCGTTTACACGCCAAGTTCGAAAAAGACTTCATTGCCTAAAAATGAACTTTCAAACTATCGGCCTGTTTCTCATCCTAACTTCATTTCCAAAATGCTTGAGAGAGCTATATACTCACGTTTTTGTCTTCATTTAGATTCTTTCTCATCACTCTCACCTTTTCAATCTGCATATCGTAAATTCTACTCAACTGAAACTGCACTAACCTAGACCCACAATGATCTCTGTCTAGCCATGGACGCACAGCACGTATCTGCTCTAGTTCTTCTCGATCTCTCTGCTGCTTTTGACACCATAAACCGCAATATACTCCTTTCTAGACTTAATGCTTGCTTCGGAATTTTCAATCCACCTATTAAATTCTATGCAACTGAAAAAATTCTACACTGACCAGGACTGAATTAAAATATTTGCCAATTGCTCGCGTTCACTTTAATACGACGATTTCTATTAGCAGTAACATGGCAGTGGCAGGTCTTCGAGGCTACTGTTACATGTTTTATTTCTATGATTAATCTTAATTTGGTGCTAATGGCGCCTATTGGCAGTAAGCTTTTGTTACATGATTAAACTTCCAAAGACTCTAGAATAGGTGATATCAAATTGTTAGTACTCGACTTGATTTTGGGTGAAGGTCTCGTGCGACTGAATTGAACACTCTAACTATTCATCGTCTCCCTTCTTCAAATGTTTTGCAAGGGCTAGATTCTCAATCTCTCTCTCTCTCTCTCTCTTAGTGTACTGCCTACTTGTAGGTCCATGGTATATAACGCCTTCACTCATCTTTATCTTCCGTTTATCTCTTCATGTCCGCATACGAGTGGATCTTTAAATCATTTATAATATTCCTTTTGATATACTATTATTCTTGGGGAATTCTCATTATATAGCTACGTGGGTCCCCTATGCCTTCCCCAGCTTCGACTAACATTTACTGGGCAGGGACGTCATTCCCTGAGAAGACAATCCTGTTTAACCAAAATAGAATATGTGGATAATAAAATGAATTATACTTTGTGACTTCGAATTTTCATTTGAGATAGTAAAACTAACATTACTTGTAAATTTCCGTTTGGCGTGCTTAAGATCTAACTAATTCTGAGTGCGGTTTTCTTAAACGCTCTAATAATTCAGGCCACCAGAGAGCAATTCAATCATTTTAAATCTTCATTAGTTAATTGATAGAAATTGAAATAAGTGTCAAATGCAGCTCGACAGTAGTTCTGTGTTGTATAAATAATTTGTTTATTGATTCGAGACACATGAAAATAGTCCAAGCTATAATCAATCAATCAATAATCGATAAGAATTTAACATCGGTTTCCTCGCCATAAGGTAATGTCAGGGACGTCATATATAATTGTGATATCCGTCGATAACTCTGCGTGTTTTGAAAGAGCCGAGTTGATGTAGTACAAATATGCTGAGAAATACATATAAAAAGACCTGAAGCTTTATTTTTCAGGCTAACATCGTAACTGCAATGAAGTATAGTCTTTATGAAATGATTCAATAGAACATAGAATTGACAATTTGGGAGTCTGAATCTCTCTCTCTCTTTCTTTCTCTCTCTCTACCTTTTTGCACAGCCTACTGGCAGGTCCATGGTATATCGGTCTGCCTCTGCTTCTCTTTCCTTATATTCTACCTTCTATGACCTTCTTCAGAAACTATCTCCCCTTAGAATATTTCCGATCCTATTCTTCCTCCTATTTCTTATAGCATTCATCAACTGTCTATCTCTACCCACTCTCTTCAAGACTTCTGCATTTGTAACTTTTTGGGCCCAGCTAATCTTCCCCATTCTTTTCCGTTCACTTCTAATCTTCAGACATTTTCTTTCCTTTATATCCATGTTTCACATCCATATAATAGAGTAATCCATATCAAAGTTTTATAGATAAAGATAGCTAGAACTTTGGTATAGACACTGCTTTTACATGGATGTGATACATGGACCTTAAGGAAAGAAGTATAAGCAAGCAAACACTAGGCCATCAAAGAGAGTACACGATACCCTATCCAATTGACCATGTGGTTATCAGTAGCCATAATTAAAGATCTGACACAAACACAACAGGTACCGACATCGCCACTGGCTCCAGCCAGTGATACTCGACCTCGATCAGAATGTGTGGGGTTCAAATCCTGAGCTCGCCCATCACTGACATAGTTTTCAAATGAGGAAACTGACGTCAACATTAGCTTTACCAGCTTTTACAGTAGACCCTTCAAATGACTAAAAATCATAATGCTTAGTACGAATATAAATCTTGACCACATTGATTTTGGTAGAGCATAGTGAGAGAGATAGTTAAACTCGGCTGTAAAGATTGTTTCCTTGGCACAATAAATCTGATTACTTGCTGAAAGGCTCTGCATTTGTACCTTCGCTTCTTCACTGCCTACACACTATTATTATGCCTATACTATGCTGTACTTGGCAGAAAGTAAAGCATTTTCTGCATTACTTTCTTTTCATTGCTAGCAATATAAAATAAATTTATATGAGAAATTTTGTATATAAATGTCATGTCTTGTGCCCTAAAGAGGGTATGAGTTGACGTTTAGAGAATATATTTCCTTGAAATTGCCAGTTTTACATGTCGAATTAAACCAGGAATAGTTGTTGAAATTTACATGACATACAGATCCCAGTTATGGAAGTTTAAAAGAATTCCTCTAGGGGGCCATAGCTGACGCAGTTGTACAGTATATAGGTATATATATATATATATATATATATATATATATATATATATGTATATATATATACACACACACACATATATATATATATATATACAAAGTATATATATATATATATATATATATATATATATATATATATATACTTTGTGTATATATATATATATATATCTATATATATATGTATGTATTCATGTATGACGCATCTAGAATCCCCAATCCCTAAGTGTTTTTTACCGAACAGGAGGATAGGTAGACCAAATTGCGGGGGTAGGGGGTTAAGTCTCCCAAACACTCGTGAAGTCGAATCGTGATGAAAAATGAAAGAAGTTTCTCACCTGATTCTGGAAGAGTCTCACAATCGGGTAGAATGATGAGTAAATAGAGCAAATGTAACAATATTTGCACATCTATCCAACTCTGATTTCTGAATCTCATTGCTCTATAAAAGTGCCTACATCCAGACGCTATCTAAAATCATACTTAATTTAGCCTTCGATGAGCTTGTTGTCTCTGGATGTGAGGATGTCAATGCTAAAGTAATACTCTAATATAGTCAAATACCGTACTGTAGCAAAACATATAAAATATATTGATAAATGCTTCATTACATGACAATTGAAAGAACATCCATGCAAAATAGATGGATTCCTAAATAATTACCTTTAGGTATAACAAATAGCTACAATATATTTTAAGCCTGAAACACGGTTTAGTACAACCTAAAGTTAACTATAGGAGGTTACTTAAATCCATTCGCAAAATTTGTTCAGTATCTCCATTGAATTTCGTATTTTATTATTGTACTAAATCTTGGTCGCTATTAATTTAATTTTTAATAAAATATTTATACGAAAGTGTTGGTAGAGCGTAGCAAATTGAAACTATCAAGCCTACAGTAAGTTCTAAATTAAAATAATCTGTTACCGCTGTTCTGAAACACCTGTGATGGATACAAGCCTCTACATCATCACGGCTGTTCTGGAGAAAGCAACTTGTTGCTCCGTTACGCAAACTTCTGCAGTACAGTTTTTGCCAACAGTCAAGTTCAGGCTTGTTCTGGTAGCCAATAATTTTGTAAAGAAATGCTAGTCTTTGTTAAGCGTTTCTTGATAAAACTATCTATGATTTACATAAGCAAAATTTTGAAGTATTGTCAAACTGATAGGAATCCTAATTGACCGAAAACTTTTCATACAAATGGATAATTAAAAAATGAATTACGACACATTTGAAGAGAATACTTCATCTCAGTATGTTATGTAAATAACATTTTATCACAAATGCTGATAATTGTTTAACATGCACAAATATCATAGATGTGTTTCCTAAAAGTGGCCTTATAGGTATATTATGAGTATTATGTTTAAAGTGTGCTAATGCTTACATTAGCAGAATACAAAACACGGAAAATAGATCAGTGTGTATAGAGCAACAGATAATGAAATTTTAAGTTTTATAAGTAGTGGATTCCATTTTAAATTTAGTCTATCAAAGAGTAAAACTCTGATATTAGAGTTTTCAAATAGTACAATTAATTTTAAAATGCTTAACGGTAGAAAAATTAAGCAAGTGATAACGAATTTGATGTACAAGTAAATTGTGTACACATATATAATATATTTGCCATTATTGATAATTTCATTAAAATTTTCACGATTTATGTTGTAAAGTATGCTTTAAAAAGATTTCAAATCGCTATACCTGTACAATCATTTAAGCGGTGTCTGCATTACTGTAATATAATAGGAGTTAATAGTACTAATAGGAGTTCTCTTTTAATATATAGCGTATTTAGAAATGTTAACATCAGCTATAATATTTCATTATTAATCTCTGTTTGGTAGCACTCATAATGAGAAAGGAGGATGGAGAGATAAATAGAGAGACAGAGAGGCAGGCAGACAGAGAGAAAAAGACAGAGAAGAGAGTGAGAGAGAAGATAGTGAAGGATATATCGAAAAAGAGGTAAATAAATAAAAACGTAGATAAATAGAGAAAATGGAATTTGAGAGGATAAGGCGAAAGCAAACGTAGACAGATAAACAGTCAAATAGTGCGCAGACCTTGATCACAGAACTCTATTTTAAAATTATTGTAATAATAATAAGTAATACGGTAATAAGTCTGCTAACGGTGTACTAAATTATTTCTAGTAGATCATATCAATATGGTTTTGATTTTAAAATCTTAAGACTTTCAACTATTAGGCCTACGTATCTAAAGTACAATTAATTAAACACCGCACTTAATTAAACATTTCTCACGAATGCTCTACAGTATGTAGCACAGAGAAACTCTGCATTACATTGCTGGTGCATCTCACTTGTACAAAACATATGCATTATCTGAAAAACCGGAGTAAAATTGACATCGTTTTACTCCAGAACTGATGCGAAGCGATAAATCCTCGTTTATCTGAAATATCATCCCCATCATAACCTTGCTCCCAGGACGTCAGGTCGTTTCTGATAGTAGAGATGGCTACAACTTCTTGCGTTGAAATAATTTGAAATAATTTCGGTGTGATGGGTTTAGTGTGCTAAAAATGAATATGCCCGCATTTTAGTGAAGCTTCAGAATTGTTTTTTTAATAAATTAATTCCGTTAATTCAGATGTAGTTAGAGATACCCTTATGATGGCAAATCCTCATTTATCTGAAATATCATCTCCAGCATAACTTTGCGCCAAGGATAATGGAAATATGAACAAAAAGAAAAAAGATTATTTTATGTATGTGTTGATAGGATAAAGAATAAATCTGATAGTAAATTCTCGTACTTTCACAGGATTGCTTTCACGGAAAATGAACTAATGGCCTAACGGTTTAAACATGTGACATTTAAAGTGATAAGCTAGATATCAACATAGTTGATCATTTCACTATAATACATGTTTAATTTATTTACTATATATATGATTAATATATTAGAAACCTTCAACTTGAAAACGTTTAACGCTTCGCTTTTTTCCACAACCCTTTCGCCGACTCTTGTTCAACATCAGGCCGAATAGAGACAGTTATGAGTTACACATTACATGTGGTATATAGGGCGATTTCTCATTTCAAATGCTACTCATTACGTGATATTACCAGGTGTTCTGCGTACCAAACAGATGTTGAAAGTTCAAATACCGCCAAGATGGGTAATAAACGCTGCGATTCAGAAGTTGCTACATTGAAAATCTGGCCAAAGAATTCGCTTAATATGACCTAAGGATGAAATAAGAAATAAGGAAATGATTTCATCTCTATATGAAATAAGGATTTTTAAAAAGCTGATAATGCGAATGTTAACGTCAGTTTCCTTACTCAAAACCGATGTCCACTGACATCGAAAAAAGAGCACAGGATTTGAACCCCGCACATACTGATCCGCGGTCGAATATCTTACCGACATCGCCATTGGCTCCAGCCAATTTAGAGGGAATAATGCTTAGCATTTCATTATTGTGATACGCAAATGCACTACATGTTATGGATTTATGCACTGCATTGGATCCTTTTGCATCTTTCATGCATTGCTGGAAATAGAAATAATCATTGTAAAATTAAACCAAAAATGGAAAAAGGTTGAGAGATAAAACACAGAACCTATTCTTCTTCTTCATTGCACTGCCAAGAGGCAGGTTCAAGGTACATATTCATACTCAAAGCCTGTGTTCTCGCTCCATAAGAGCACTCATTATATTAAAAAGTTAATCCCTTCACAAATCTATGCCTTATCCATACCTTATGTAGCCTATAGCTTGGGAAAAATATGGCTTCTGAGGTGGTTTCCCGTTGCCTTCCTCAGTTAGGTGGATTATTTGCCATTTAGTCCTGGGGGACAATATTTCATGATGAGGTGGGTCCCCTCTTGCCAACCACAGCTCCTGGCTTTAGTCGCCTCTTACACGCCGCAGACTATTATCGGTTGCCCTATTCTGCAGTGGTTCAACCACATCCGAGCACAAAACGAGGAACAGAACTTACTATGATCATATTAGTAGCTTCAGCCAAATAGTATACCCTCCTTATTATTGTGCAGCATATGGTTTAACTCTCACAGGTTAGTCTTTGGCTACATAGTGCTCGACGTTGTCATTTGTCATAAATAGTAAGCAATATAATAATGTTGTTCTTATTGTCATATTTGATAAATTTGTTCTCTTGTTGCTTTTTATGTATTTATTGTAAGCAATTTATTTACTACTCAGTGGGACGAATCGAAAAAAGAGTCTAAGAAATGTTTCACTATATTCCTCACTGCAGTTATAGCGCTGAGATAATGCCATATCATCGCTATAGGTTACTAACCTTTAACATCGGCCGTGCTAAGTCTGGATAATTTAGTATACCTGAAGCTTTCTTGATATACACCGGTAATGCAAATTTATAACTTACAAATGTACTTTTAGACCATATGTCTCGTCTTATCTTCTCATGCAGTAACTTCTTTCAGTTGCAATGAGCTTTTATTTGATCGAAATGCACATACAATGTACAGTTTAATTTATTTTAAATCTAATTTTTGTTCTGACCATTCTAAGTTTTAAATTAAATAATTATTATTCAACGTTGATATGTAAATAATGAAATAAAAACTAATTGCAATTCATCCAAAGATGACTATCAGCATCTTAGAAGTCCAGTGTTGGAGCACATAGCTTTATGTATAGAGATGTGCCATGCAATAAAAAGCTGATTTAGTAATCAAAGGCAGGAAAAATATTTTATAAATGTGTTTCAAAAGCATTAGTTTAATCATTACACCGTAATCATTTATTTTGATTTATTTTATTCTATTTAATCATTTATTTTAGTCATGCGCAGTAATAAAAAATAGATACTAACGTTTTTACAATGTTCGTCGATATTTTAATTGTTTAGTCTCCGAACCATTCAGACGTTAAAATTTTTATCTTTCACATTTAGTAAACAGCGAAATCAATAGTGATCTCACGTAGCTATTCTGGATCAAATGCTGCATTAGTTCCTCAATCGTTTAGTTGCATCAGTATCAAGAGCCCTCCCGCAGGCAACTAGGCTAATTTAAAACTGCCACTCCGGCGCGAAGGCCACTGCTCGAAAGTGCAGATGAAGAGTTTCGCATCTGTTTTCGGTAAAGTGTTCGAGAGGTGTCAGAGAAGAAGTCAGCTGTTCAGTGAATAAGCTCTCGTCTGTCGTTAATGCGATGATGCTTGACGTTATAAGGTTGTTTTTACAAGGATATGTCTTTTTCTTTCTCTGTTTTCCCTCATTTTCTCTCTCACTCAGTCTCTCTCTCTCTCTCTCTCTCTCTCTCTTTCTTTCTTTTTTTCTCTCTCCCTTTCTCGATATATATATATATATATATATATATATATATATTATATATTATATATATATATATATATATTATATATATTATATATATATATAAGTATGTATATATGTATCTGTAAATATATATATATATATATATATATATATATATATATATACATGTATGTTTATGCATATACAGTGATGTATAATTTTATGATTATAATTGTGATTCAATTAGAATTAATGGTATAATATATACACTATGCATAATTCTGGAGAGAGTTGGTACAGATAGACAGTTGATAAATGCATTTAGAAAAAAAGAAGAAGAGTTGGATAGGACACATTCTAAGGGAGGAAAATCTACTAAAATAGATTATAGAAGGCAGAATGGAAGGAAAAAAGGCAGAGGCAGAAGCAGGCCGAGATTAGGAATGTTAGATGATTTAAAGGTCCACTAACATGTGGACATTAACCCATTAGCTCCCAATGTTCCCATTTGGGAACAGCAACAATTTATATTGTGGTGCCCTGTGTCGAATTACAATTAGTATTATATGATATCCAGGTGTAATAATAATGATATGGGCATGGTTTACTGACAAGCTAACTTTTATTCAGCCACTTCTGGTTTTGTAACTTCTGGTCAAAAGTTATGAATTTCAACCTTTCCAGTAGTTTAACTTTAGTCTGATCGTATCCGACGAAGGAATCATTTATGAAAAATCTGAAATAGCAATTTTCTTTAGAAATGATGTTGTGTTATATATTTTAAATATTGGTTGTAAAATATATATAATTACCTACAAAAAAATTGGGTTGAACTAGAATGTTCCCATTTGGGAACAATGGGCACAAGCACTGCTGTATCACAAGGATGTGTTATACACAGAAAGAGTCTTGCCAGACATCTTCGAAGCCGATCAAAGGCAATGTTTTGAGCGTGTATCGTCCCTATATTGACAGAGGAGCAATGAAATTCGTTACTGCTTTAAGTTGTGGGTAGTATTCTGATCGACAGCGGATACCAGCACAAAGCAATGGGAAGAATTTTGCTACATAAGAGGTTGAGAATCAAGGTTATTTGTAGCGCGACAAGTAGTGATCGCGTTGCTAAAATTCGTGAAAATCAATCAAGCCACGAAGTGCTTTTTGACAACTTCTTCACTTCATAGGACCTACTTGTGTCACTCCTATACATTAACATGAAAGCACCTGTACGGTCAGAGAGACTAGGCTGAAGATGAGCCCTTTGTTTGACACAAAGCTCTTGAAAAAGGAAGATCGTCGGTTTTTGGCTTCAAGTGTAACAAGTCTGTGATGGCAGTCAAGTGGCACTATGATCAATGCGTTACTGTGGCGACCAACTCTGATAATGTGGAACGATTGGGTAAAGCGAAAAATTGCAGAAAGAAAGGCGTCTTTTAAAATGCCCACCAGAAAGTCAAAACTCCCATCGATTTGGAGTGGGCTTCTTCGACAAATTTCTTTCAGCCTACCGACCGATCTTCCGTTCCAAGAAGTGATGGCGGTCACTTTTCGTCAACAATATCAACTTTATGGCTGTAGCTGCTTAGCGCTTCAAGTCGCTGTGGGTGAGAAGCACCATCAGCTCTCCTGCAGAAGACATGTTGTTCGTATGCTATTGCATACAGCAGGAACAGCCGCTGAGGCACCAACTGGCCCGTACGGTAAACCAATGATTGAAGTCCGTACTGACGGCTTTCAGCATCACCTAGTTCCAACAGGAAAACAGTTCAGATGCAGACTCTGTGACACGAATGGCAGACAGAGTCCCAAGTGTCACTTTCCTAAACATCTGCATGCGTAGGCGTATACCATGAACAACCATACATGTCGATCTCGATACGGGCTTCGTACAAGCACTTTGTAAACTTGCATAATATCACTTTAAACTAGTTGTATATAATTGGCTGGAGTCAGTGGCGATGTCGGTAAGATACTCGACCACGGATCAGTTTGTACGGGGTTCAAATCCTGGGCTCGCCCGTCACTGACATCGCTTTCGAGTGAGGAAACTGACGTTAACCTTAGCTTTTTACATTATCTGATATGAATTGAGTAATTGACATTGATTCAGAATTTAACAGACACTTTATAGCGATACTTGCATGAATTTCATGCAATAAATTTTTATAGCTGATGTTTATGTTTTGGATTCCGGATGCACCCAATGTTCCCATTTGGGAACAGGCCCCCATTTGTGGGGTTAAAAATTTAAAAAAAAATTTAAAATTTCTGTCATCATTGGAAGTATTTGAGACCAATTTATGAATTACAGCTTGGAAAATGTGTTGAAACATTTTGGGCATTAATAGGTTAAGAGGAAATATAGAGAAGAGTGGATGCGCTATATGCCATGGACCTGCCGGTAAGCAATGCACTAAGAGAGAGAGAGAATGTACACATTATAATTCTCCTTCTCTGTCTCTCTCACTCTCCTCAGCTCTCTTTCTCTCACTTAGTTTTCTTCTCTCTCTAACTCTCGCTGCCTCCATGTAGATCTGCAATATAATCTAGAACAACTATATACTAAGAAGTGCAATGCGTTTTTCACGCTCTCTTACTAGTACTCATTAACCCAATTATTTATACCTTGACGTAATCGACACTTCTATCAAATTTATACAATTGAAACATATCAACCTTATGCCAATTTTCTGATATGAGGTAACAATTTCAATAATTCTTTTTTTAAATTATTAGGCCTACTTACTCGATTGCTGGTGAGAAGCGGTAAGTTGGTTGACTAATTTTAAACCATTAACATACGCAATTTTTAGTTAGGCCTATTCATTTCGAAATTTTCATTCACATAATTATATGTGATACGTTGTTTATCATTATGCGCCACAGTTTCACAATTTAGTTTAGTTTATTGTAACTGTGCATATTGTAGTATATTTAAAGTGTGTTTAAAATTAGTAAATGAAAGCCTAAGTTTAGGATTTCGATCTTAAAGTGGTAAATCTTATCGTAATCAACTGGCGGATACAGGAATTTCTTTAGGGAAGGGCCAAATATATTTTGGAAGGACAGTGTCCACTTTTTGCTTATACACACGCCTTCTCCCTTACAAAAACTAAAGAGTGCAAATTTTAATCGACGGGCTTAAGAGTAGGGCAGACCCCCTGTGACCCCCATCTAGATCCGCTCCTGGTAAAATTCTGCTTTTGACATAATAACTCGAAATTATATTTCTACGAAAATTAAACTTACATTATAGTAAGTAACTCTAGCAGTTTAAAGTCTATATTAATATTATATGTGTTATCTATGTTTACATTAGTCCATATTTAATTGTTAAGACGGCAAATTAAAGCCTTGCAGAAGTCACACAAAGTAAAGGTGCTAGGGTTCAGCATGGATGTTCAAACTGTTCATTGTGCGATGATTGATGATTAAGTAAGTACAGGTATCTGAGTTGTAGTGGACTTGTGGCGTCATCTGTAGATTAAATTATGGATGGAATAATACGGCGCCATCTTTTGAATAATAATAACAACAATATTAACAACAATTAGAGTGCTACAGTCATCAATGACAACATCGAGCACTACTATTGAGACAAAATCAAGCCGGCGAGCAAAAAAAAGAAGGTCCAAAAACGGTGCAAATTCCAAAATCCAGAAATTCAGTCCAAAGAAATTCAATTTAATGATAGTTTCATGAAAGATACAAAACACCAGGCCCCATCTGGTGACTCAGAAAAGTTAAAGTGTTATGAACATCTTTTAAAGTAAAAATAGCGAGGATTTATAGTGGATTTGCCATTTGTGTGTTGCCTTCAACTACGTTCTTTAATGAGCAAGTAGCATTTAAAAATGGAACCCGATCATCTTTGCGACAGTTCTTCAACAACTGGGAAGAGTTTAATTGAAATCGTCATTGAAGAGTACAGAAGACACAGAACATACTTTCCACACAAACAATAATAATGTAACACATAATAATGATAATAATAATAATAATAATAATAACAATAATAATAATACATATCACATTATATTGTAACATTGCGATAATTTGACAAGTAATGAAATAAGTGAGATATAAAGATTTTCAGCAATGACCCAAAAACAAAGATATGATCATATCTTTCTTTCTGGGTCATTGCTGAAAATCTTTATTTTCATTATTTGTGATTTTTTTATCACGAGACGAACAATGTTACGATTGAGTTAAATCTGAAAGTTACACGACATTCTTCCACAATGACGCCAGCATGAAAGGTCATAATAAATTAAATGTCTGGAAGTCTGTTCGAAAATCCTTCCTTCACTGGATAATTCTCCCTTATTTCTAACTATGATATTCTAATATTAGGCCTATTCCCGTGTTTTTGTCGGAGCTAATGATTCTTAGATCAACCGTAAACTTCAGGTGTGATATGAGGCGACTAAAGATGAAATAAGAAAGACTATAGAAATCACCTTAGTAGCTATAGGCCTATGTTAGCGTAAAAGTTTGTTAAACGATACACTTGATACGCGTTTTGAAATTATTTGGATGAATCGATTTGTAGTGACATGTGATGGACGACGTCTCAGATATCATCATTGTATGAGGAAATGGACGTGAAATCTTTATTATTATTGTTATAGTATTATTATCTAGAGTTGGCGGCTTATTCTTCAGTGGCCCGGGACACTTAACGTGTCTGCCACTGTATAGTCATTTACATGTAATACAATGCAGAATTAAATGAATGTGTGAAGCGGTACAATTATTACAATATAGGCTAGAATAGAGCTTAAATAGTACATAATGGTAATAAATGAAATTACATACAATAATTAATATTATCATTCAATTGGAAAATATAAACAAATAGAAATATAGAAAAAGCCATATTACGAAATTAGCACTGGCAGGTTTTGAGTCAAAAAACCTTGAGAAGAATTAACCCCGTACCCTATTTAAAATAGTAGCCATATTTAATATCGCTATAACTAAAATATACTACAATGATAGATAGACAGATATATTTTATTTTCACGGAACCACAAAGACACAATACAATATGCAAAAGCGAGTGAAAAAGGACATACAGACCTAAAGGCTCTGACGTAAGCCCAATTAAAACAACAAATATTTTTAAAGCAGTTCAGACAGAAAAGAACGATCTACACGATATACGATTACACGTACTGAATATCCTATAGCCTAAAATTAATTATGCTGGACTTGCCTGCAGATATCTACTGTAATGCTTTATATAACCTTGAGGCTAACATTGCAAAATCTATCATAATCTGCAAGTTTAAAAGGTATTCAATAGCAAAAAGGATGGAATTGGTCGCAAAGAATAATTCTACGTGAACAACAGGAAATTGCATGAAATATTAATGATATTTATAGGATTTAGGTTAAAGCCTACGTTCAACTTACACGGCTGGAAGCAGATCGCAGATAGATTGATGGCAATGAAGAAATATCTACAGTTCATTTCCACTTCAGTGCCTTCTTTCTCCCGCTCAGATCTGCTCAATTCACTCAAACTGGTTCTTCGGAAGGCGAGTGTAATTCATAATAGAATTCGAGAAAATGTTTACCATCAAAATCGCTATTTTCAGTGAAATATTGATCTCCGAGGAAAATGACGGAGGGCTTTTTATATTACAATTTTATCTATACACATTAATTTTCAATGATACAGTTAATCCCAGAGAGCTTAATCCAAATATTCTTATAAGTTAGTTCTGTTAAAGAGTCCACTGCAATTCAATCGTTGCTCAATGCCCATTATCAACCGAGAGTTTAATTGAAGTCTCCATGTTCAGATTCAAAGCTTACTCGTCAATGATATCTTATAGGGAGATAAAAACTGAAGCTGAACGCAGCTCTATTTCACGCTCTATTCCATTTAATTTATTAATTTTTAATCTATTGGTTTCAATCTGTTACAAAACGTAAAGAGTTATGTATAACAACTGTTTAGATATCACGAGTTATATTGTCAGAACAGTCGTATTTTTAAGGACTGTCATATTTTCTAGGACTGTCATATTGTTAGGGACCGTCATATTGCCAAGGACTGTCATATTGTCAGGGATGTCATATTGTCAGGAAATGTCATATTGTCAGCGACTGCCATATTGTCAGGGTTGGTCATATTGTCAGGGTTGGTCATATTATCAGGGACTGTCATAGTATTAGGGATGGTCATACTGTCAGGGACGGTTATATTGTCAGGGGCGGTCATATTATCAGAGACGTCATATTGTCATATTATCATGTTGTCATGGATCGCCGTAATGTCAGGGACTATCTTATTGTCAGGGATGGTCATTTTGTTAGGGACGATATAGTTGAAAGTTAAACAAATGATTACCGATATATCAATCCGTTGTACTATCAGTTCAGCCATACAACCGGTATACATGTAGAAAAAGGCATTCAAAATATCCTGACCAGTAATTGTCTAATCCAAGTCTAAAATTTCAACTGCGCAAAAATTTCTCCTCACTTCAAATTTGTAAAATAACAAATATTTCGAATTAATATATTAGAATTAATGTAAGAATTTTTATAATAATCATCCCGTCTGTCACATTACATTATGAGCTCAACACTGATTGCGCTTATCTTAAATATACAAATAATCTCTACCCTCCCTGCAATGATGACTATATCGAAAATTTATTCAGTCTGTATATAATTTTTTCATATAAATTTAATCAGTGCCACTGAAATAAGTACATAAGATGACGAAAAATGCTTGATATTCAAAACCAATTCTTTTTTGGAAGATTTTATTGTCTTAGAAACCGAGAGGTCAATGAGCTATTTGCGAGTCCGGCTAATTTAGTAGGACTCTATCTTAAATTTCCGTGAAGAGGGAAGTCGTTAACAGGGATTGGGTCCGCTATGGAAATGATACGTCAGATTTTGTTCAGCTTTATGCCCGGAATTAATGACTTTACAAAAAATTAATCACTTCAACAGGAAACATCAACATGCTAAATTGGACTTGATCGATAGAAAAATGGATAGCGATCAGTAGATGTGATGAATAACAGAAAAATATTTCTTTTCAAATAATTCCTATATATATATATATATAATTATATATATATATATATATATATATATATATATATATATATATATATAGGAATTATTTGAAAAGAAATATTTTTTTATTATATATATAGTTATATATATATATATATATATATATATATATATATATATCGTACTTAATGGTTATAACCTTTTGTAAAATGACATCACCTAATTATAATTTAAAATAAAGTAGATTAAATTATAGAAATTAATTTAAGTAATGTAAGTCACAATTTCTTATAATATTTCATTGAAAGAATTCCAATTGTAACTATGCCTATCCATTAATTAACTATGCTGTTATCAGCAAATCACTAAAATTTTGCTGTCCGGTTAACAACACTGGAAAACTAAGTTATCCGTCAAGTTAATAAGTTATTCCGCACTGACGTACATTACTTTACCCAATTTCAAGAACATTAGCGATAAAGTGGAACGTATGCAATAAATAGGTTTGCAATAGGCGTAGAGTTTACTGCTGTCTAAGCCTGTCTTACGTGGATGATATAAATACAGCAGAGCGCAAGTCCACCAAAGTTATAACTCCTTGAAACTCTGAGCTACTGTATGCCAACTAAATGAATGAGTCTGCGAAACTGACATAGGGTCTATGTGGAAAGTGCAATAACGTTTACTAAAGCCAACTTTAGATTTAAAATCAGATTTCGTAACATGTAGAATTAAAATAACAATTCCAAACCCAAGGTAAAAAAATAAAATTGAGAGAGAAATTTAATAAAAGAATTTAAGAAAAGCCCTTAAAACTAGACCAACGATAATGTAATAAAAGAGAAACGTCATTGACTATCTTCACTAAAATGAACTCTGTAAATATTGCCATGTAGACAGAACTAATGAATCAAAAGTATGAGTCAGTGCCTCATCGGTTCAGAGTCTCAACAGTGGAACAGTACAAATAACTAGACCGAAGTCTAGTTTTTTACAACAACAAATATATATATTTCGAAACTGAGTTTCTTCAGGTTAAACATTTGACTCTTACTATGCCTCACTTACTATACTCTTACTCTACGAAAATCTCCCTCTCGTAGTGTATTATACTGGCAGGTCCATGGTATACATCGTTGCCATTCTTCTCAGTCGTCCGTTCGACTTTTCATGGGTCTTCCAAGAACTTCGACACTAATCTGCGGTGCCTCATCAGTGCCACGACTTTAAAAGTGCCAAGCAACACAAATGTCACAGCACAACACATATTTTACAGCACAACATAAATCCTACAGCACTACACAAATCTTACAGCACAACACAAATCCTACAGCACATAACAAATCTTACAGCACATAACAAATCTTACAGCACACAATAAATTTTCACATAATTTTTTGTTGTGGTGTGAAAATTTGTTTTGTGGTGTGAAAATCTTTATGTTGTAGTGTGAAAATAATTGTGTTGTGATATGAAAATAATTGTGTTGTGGTGTGAATATGTTTGTGTTGTGGTGTGAAAATTTGAGTTGTGATGCGAAAATTTTGTGATGTGATATATGTGTTATGTGGCATTTTGAATGCATCGTGCTAACCAATGAAAAGATACACTAAATAACAATAGTAAGAACACACTACATTTCAAGATGTATTTTTTTCTAATTTGTTGCGATCCGCTTGTAAGATTTGTACTCTAACATCTTCAGGAACCTGCTGTTCGCTACAACTTATATATTTTCTCAGAACACCTTCCGATTATCGCTACAGATTGAAATCTCGAAGAATCTTAAACTGCCATTTGATGATATTCTTGATATCAGCAAAATCCTTATCAGATGAACTTTTGATACGTTTTGACAAGCACCGAAAACGTTGTAGTATCTCGACAGTTGTTAATTATTATAAATGTAGAGCAAACGTTACATGTCTGGATAGTAAACTTGTTACCAGCCGATTTAACATTTAATTCAAATATAACATTTAATTCACATACAGCATTTAATTCACATATAACATTTAATTTACAAGTAACACTTAATTCACATAGAGCATTTAATTTACATATAGATCGAACACTTAATTCAGAGTGTACTACCTTAAAATCAAACTAACCAAACAATCCAAGAAAATTGTAAAATAATTGAAGTAACTACTAAGCTATTAATTTACAGTAATCAATCTGTAGCATAAAACTAAATCTTACTATAACTTTTTTAGGCTAAGAGGTGTTCATTGAAAATTTAGAACAATGAATATACCGGAAGCCACATGGAATCTCTTATACTAGCTTTAAGGGGCGGAATGAACGAAAACAGTAAAGTGATTAATGTTAACCTACGATATTGAAATACATCTACCGAATATTTAATTAGTTGTGTGGCTGGAGCCAGTGGCGAAGTCGGTAAGATACTCGACAGCGGATCAGTAGGTGCGGGTTCAGATCTTGGGCTTGCCCGTCACTGACATCGCTTTAGAGTGAGGAAACTGACGTTAACCTTAGCTTTACCTTTTATCAAATGGAATTGCAACAATTTTTTATTTGATCATGCAATATAATTTTACTGGAAGCACTATCTAAGTAATGTTAATTAATTTTAATCTAATTTCTCCTAAAATCATATCGTTCTTGACTCTCATCAAAATGTAAATCAAATGCAATTAATTGTACGAAATAAGCTTAAATGATGCTAAACTTACACAACAACCATAAATTAAATATTTAACATTAAAATAAACCTAGGTGTTTCGAATAGGTTCTATTTCCAGAAGACGAAGGTGACTATTGTCTAGAAAAGAGTAAGAAAGAAAAGCTGAATAGGATAAATTCTAAAAGAGGGATGGTTTGATAAAAGAGCTGTCACAACTAAGAAAATGAAGAAATATACAAAAGAATAATGCTAGGGAAGAAAGTCCGAGGAAGACCTAGACGTGGGATGCAATGTGGTTCGAAAATGAATATGTACGTGGATATGAAAATAAAATCTGATGGGAGAAAAATTGGAAAGAATTAATATACTATGAATCTTCAACTAGATTTAGACTGAGAGGGAGAGAGAGACAAACAGAGAGAGAGAGATACATCTCTGTGCTTTGACATCATCCTAATGTAAAAATTTATACTTATAGTTCCACTATCCTAAGCAGAAAGTATCAAGGCCACCTCCCTATCCTTACTCCTTCCACCTCCAAGCCTCATTCCTTTCCCGCTCCGGATACTTATAGCTATCTGTCCGACTATCAGAAGATATCAGAGAATAGTTAACAACTTCTTCCGACTCCATCTAAATCTGATCAACTATCAGATTACCTAACGATCTGTTGTATTTTCTGATTATAAAGAAATCTCTCACGTTCTCGCTTCACTCTCTGTTAGCATTGTCTTTCACTCTTGATAATTTTCAGAATTTCGTATCTAAGGCAGACATTCTGCTCAATTACTTATCGGTGCATGGTCGCGTTGGTGTTATAGGTTTGACTGAAAGAGTTAAGCCCGCGTTGTGTCCGGGTTGCTGAATAATAGACAAACCATACACTGCGCGTGTCGTACCAAGATCCAAGCCAACGTCAGAACGTGCATTCGGTTGGTGCTCGCCTATATATAGGCTCCAGAAATTGCTACATTTTTTCTAAAACTAATGAAAAAGATTACTAGGTCCACTAACCATGGAGAGGAAGGAGGAAATGGGTCTTAAACAAGCACCAGTGCTTCCTGATCCAGTTTGTCGTTATATTTATGCTTAACATCACAAATTTATCACTTAACATCATTTATTACAAATGAAATGTTCATAAAAG
>CAJHZI010000182.1:617500-624975 GCA_905160935.1 Enchytraeus crypticus
CCTTTGCTGATGATTCTTTTTGTTTACGACTCACAATGCTGCGTTTTGAGGCAACTTCCTCTCAATGTCACAGCTAAATAATCGTTGCGTAGGAAAACGTGAGTTGCACTTAATTCAAATTGTTTTCCTTGAAGATACTCGAGAAGAACTATACAGGAATAATGTAGTAATGAAATAAACCTACAGTTTATAATTATAAACTAAGTCTAAACTGTAAATTCATTGGCTAATTATAAGTAGCAAATTGTGTCATAGAAACAATAAAATTCGATACCAGCTTATACCTCTCTCTCTCTCCCTCTCTCTTTTTCTCTCTCTAAATGCAGCCTGCTGGCAGGTCCATTTCATGGTACATAGCTCCTCCACTATTCTTGTATTCTATTTTCCTCTTCATATCCACAAACGAGTGGATATTTAAATCATCTAACATTCCTAATCCATATGTTATTTTTGTTTAGCTCATACCAAATATTAACAAATTTGTGATCCAGTCATTCGTAAGAGTGTTCAATTTTTACTTTGGAGTGTCATAAATTAACACCTGTGCGCATTATTACGATCAATTATGACGATCAGTTCTGCGCCTCTTAGAATAGCCAATGTTATCCGGGGTCACCCCACAAAGGTCATTTTTAGTACATCCCTCATTTAATTTATTCTTCCTTCCTATTAAATCAGCTTATGAACTTTTGTATTCTTTCTCCTTCCCTCTAACTCTATGCTAATCTCACTGTCTCTTACTCTCTCTTCATCTAGCTTTCTACGTTCTACTGTTTTACTCCCAATTTTCCTTCCTATAACATAAATTACTTTCGTAAAGTGCTTTAACTCATCAAAGTCTGATTTTATTCTCTCGGTCACCGCCTGCGTCTCTCAGCATCTTTTTAACTTGTTTTGAACTACTGAACTTGATCCATTTAACGATAAACTGGAACTACTGTAGGTCCATTTAACGGTTAACCGGAACGCTTTGATCCTACGTCAATCTCTACGTCATTACTGAAAAATGAGTTCGAATACGTCGGCTACTTAATAACTTTCTAATTGGTCAGATTACTGAACGAGTTTTTCGTTGAAATATATCATTACAAATAATTCCAGAGTATTATTGTTTCTGAGGTTTCCCAAATTTTGACGTCAGGTGGTGAAAACATAATTACAACGAGGATGTCAAAGCTTTTAATTTAAGACCTTACAAGGATAATCATTAGAGGAAAAGGACGCAAAACTCTAATCGATATTGATTTATATCATTATTTCATTTTGCAGCATAAATGATGGTAGTTATTTGATGCAATTCATTCAGTAGTCCGATTGCTTCTTTGATTGATTGAATAATTGATTGATCGACTGATAATAATCAGAAATCTAATCTAAAGTTTTGAGAAGGGCATAACAATTTTATGACATCACGTTTACTCGAGAGAGTGCTCATTGAAGAATAAGTAGAATACTAATAGAATAATAATAGAAGAATAACTGCCTGATTTATACTATCTGAAGCTAATAGCCTCGTAAAATTTTGTTGATAATTATTTCTGATTCTATCAACTTGGCTTTCTATGAATTGATTTCTCTCATTCTACTTCTTTATTCTCCTTCTCTTTTTTACATTTCTTTCTGTCTTCTTTCATCTTTTTCTATTTCTCCCCCTCTCTCTATCTCATTCGCTTCTATCTAGTGAAGGTTGCAGCTCACTCTGCTGACTTTAACGAAATATGAATAAATCTAGATTGAGATTGGATAGTCTGATTGGTGATTACGATAAATTAAGTTTTGCACAACCGAGTGTGGAAACCAATATACTGTAGATTCTATATTCTCGACCACTTTAGATATGTCAATCAGCCTATTCGGTCTCTTTAACCCGTGTTTTTCTAATCGTATAATCATTGCTCGTGTCGTGGGAATGATTGATGGAGAAATAGGCGAACTATAAATCTCCACAATCTGTCTCATCAATCTCCTTGCTTAGAATCTTAGCGACTTTCGTCTAATGAACATTTTTAAAGTGGAGAATCTTAAACGGTCTCGTTATGGCCGTGGTCGCAGAATGTTTTCGTGAAGATTTTGTTTGAAGGTTATGGTAATGATCCGGTGGGTGGGTTGGGACGGTGACTTGCTGGCAAATTACTCTACTGCGGATCACTAGTTATAGGCTTCAAATCTAGCGTCGCTGACATGCTAATCGAGCAGGAAATTGACGATAAACTTGACTTTAGTCCGTTTAATCTATTCCTTTATTTCACCACAATAATCTCATTTATTCATCACAATCTGTTAGCAGCAGATTGTAGCAGTGCAAAATCGTGAGTACTAGTTATTAGCAGTGACATAACGGGTTAAAAACAGATATATATATATGTAGCTAATATATTAGGTCACATTATAAAAGTCCAATAATTTTCATAATCAAATTAGCAATCCTTTACATTACAGGCATCGCTCATATACATGTGCATATACAAATACACATATAGGCCTATATATATATACTGTATATATATATACATATATATATACATATATATATATATATATATATATATATATACATATATATACATGCGCATGTAGTTAAATTAACTTGAAATCAAAAGCAATTTCATTGTTAGTTAATTGAGTCGTGAAAAGAATTCGTTAGAGAAAAACAAAATGTTATTAACAAACGAGTGAAAACCAAAAACTAAAGTAATTGTGATCGAGAAAACAAAGGGTGATTATTTTCAGAATAATTTAATAGTATATAATTTATAAAGTTTTTGTCCCTAAAATTGATAAAACGTTTTTTGAAGATAAACTTCAAAACTAGACTCAGTTTTGTAAAATGGTTCCATTCTCGGCACGTCATACTAGGCCCACTTGAAAATAATTAGAGCTATATTGATTTAGCCAAGTTTATCTGGTGTTCATAAGAAAAATAAACAAAAACGGGACAAAGACTAAACACTGACTAGAGGAAGAAGGAGAGAAAAAAAATTAGAGTAACAAAATTACCAGGTGATGTACTTGTATATACTGCAGAGTATAAGGAACAATTTTGCGACCCTCCGTTGAATTTTGTGAATATCAACCACGCCTGTTTTCAAGTGGCACGCTTCAGTAGGCTACTCTTCTAATCAGCGGTGCTGAGGTACAAATTATCTAACGATTGTGGAATAGTGGAAAGACAGTTGGGAAAAACTAAATAAGAATATGAGTTAGATGTAGTGCATTCTTTGAAAACTACATTCTATAACACTAATGTTCCGTTTGTCTACTACTCAATCAGTTTCTATATGACTTTGGTTGTTTAACTTTGAAATTGGAATAAAGTTAAAAAAGGAAAGAACAATGCTTACTAGAAGCATTCTGCTAGCTTGTTGTGGTAGTTGTTGCAGCTATGTTTCATTTATAGTTGTCACCCAGAGTTAATTAACTTTTTGTTTGTGTGGGACTCAAGGACGTTTGTTCTGTTCTTCACTATGGATACTTATATTTGAATAATTGTGAACTCGATGAGCACGCCGCATATATTCAACACAGACACCTAAGCAAATACTAACTTCTTTCCAAACAATACTCTGTTCTCATAATTTTCTAACGATACACCTACAGTATATATCGATATATATTTACACATGTATATACATATATATATATATATATATATATATATATATATATATATATATATATATATATATATATATATACATATATATACGTACATATACAGTATATATATACTTATATATATATATATATACATGTATATATATATGTATATATACAGTATATATATACACACAAACATATATATATATACATATATATATATATTTGTTATATGGGTTATATTTGTAATGTGGTTTAGTATTAGGATATGGCTTAGGATTGTGTTATGATTTAGGTTTTGTGGTAAGGTTGCGAATATAATCACAATTACAATGTAAAGTTCCTTGTGAAGGAGTCGTGATGCTTTATTTAGGGCAGTTGGCCTATCTTTACTTAATCAATTTATTACAGTGAACTGTAATAAATTAATGTAATGTAAAGTAATGTAATAGTAATGTAATGTAATGCCCAGAGCAATTATTTTATTTGTTTTCTAACTTAATTTTTGTAAGTACGGTTTCTTTTTTGTGTCAGATATCGTTGAAATAGAGGAATGCATAATAATTAAAGAAATTATTATTATTGTTATGATTTTTTAGCAAAAGCAACAGCAATAAAAATAATTATATTATTAATTTAATAATAACACACACTATAGTGAAACTATCAACTGCGTTGATATCTATCACTTTTAATATCACATGTTAAATCCGTTTGGCAATTTTGTCCGTTTTCCGGATATCCAGTCTAATGAATGTCCGAGATCTTACTCTCAGATCATCGCGGCCTGGATTTGAACCCATGAGAGCTCAATTCGCCTAAGGATCTCTCATTTAAACCTTCATGTCGTTATCTACACCTCTAACCATTGCACTGTTGAGACATTCTATTCATTGAGTGATTTATTAACTCTTGGATTGTGTTGCCTCCTCATATTATGGGGCGACGTCGGTTAATTATTTTAAATTCGGTATAAACGGAGTTTTTTCAGAAATTTGCTTAAAAATTATATGTATTACACGAATTAATTATGGATAGTATGTTGATTTTAAGCTAATTACTAAAATATTTTATTGGCTCTACATCTATTTACGATGTATTTTTGGCCGGTCAATATTTAATATCATCATCATCTTTTTCTTCCCTTTTATCCAACTTCAACTAGGTTCGGGGTATGACTAAACCTTCTCCACTCCTCTCTGCCCCATATACTTGATCAAAATATCTTCCATTCGTTAAAATAAATTTCATAACTATTTCTGAAACTATTATATTTAATATTATAGTTTATTATTATATTACATACTTTAATATCTCATAAGATAATTAAGTTTAACGTCTAAATGCTGGCTTTTGTATCCATTGCGGAAAATGTAGGCCCTAAGTGCTATTTTTAGTCTGTATTTACCGCTTCACCATATACTTGCACGATTTTATATATTATGCTGATATCTGCTTTCTCAATCTATAATTTTAAAATTAAGTAAATAAATACTAGATTTCTTTTAAATAATTTTTTATAAAAGAACCACAATGTTTGAGATGTGGAAACTAGATGGCAGCCTATTGAAGAATAAATGAGATTTTAATCAACGAAGTGAATTTCCAGTTGAAGATGCCGTCTGTAGAAATGAAGTGCAATTTAGAGCTGGTAATAACCAAGCTAAGTAGGCGTAATAAATCCTTGATGTCTCTAATCAGCTTGGTAATGTCAAATAGCTAGAGTACTGCTCTAAATTTACATGACAAATTTTCACGTTTAATCTACTGCCATCGAACTGCTTTAGATTGCAGAGTTTTCAGGTGTGCTTTGTAATTTCGCGAAAAATATTCAGAAAATATTGTGTTGAATGGTGTTTAAAATATGTAATTAAACCCCTGTCATAAAATTTAACAATACATTAAGAGACAAGTTAGTTAGAGGTTTATTAAATATATTTATCTTTTAGAAGAATGATATATGCGTCAGGACATACAGTGTAGACAGATTCTTGCAATTCTACGACTTAAATTGATGATATAGAGGAGTATATAATAAAGAGGTTTACTAGCCTATATTTTAATTCCTGTATTATCTCAAAGGGCTTAGGTTCCTTTGTGCTTCTTATTGATTATTTGCTTTCTGAGCTCTTGATTAAATCCTCCATTTTGAATCAAGAGTAAGGTCAATAGGCCATAAAAGTCATTATGCAACAGGTCACGTGACGACACTACAGCTAATAGTCTTTGTGCACAAACAAAAGATTTGATAAGATCAGTATAAGTATTATTATTAAATATCACATAAATTTACAATTTATTCCTTATAAGTTGGTGTTTACAACTGGCGGGAAAGCAATTTACCATTTTCTATCTTCTGTGGAGAAAAAACTTTGAAAACGACCATTGTGAGCATTAAAAATGACTAAGACAGACAATGCAAAAACCGTATTTCATTGGCCACAAAACGCGACTGACCTTCACCTCCTACTCACTATTGTCTATTCCGTTCGACCTTGATCGTTAGATTTCACACCCTTATGGCCTATTAGCTAAATGCAACAATTTGTTTAAGCTGATTTGAGTAGTTTGGCATGCTCTATTGAAAGGTTAGAACACATTTTTCATATAACCATTCTGTACAGCCTGGGAGACTTGTCGCTTGTGTCCATGCCGTAAGTAATATTATCTAAGATGCAAAGAGTTTCTCAAGTGGAAAAATTAAGAGTTAATTGCTTCTAATACGAGTGGACGTGGTAGTCATTTATCGAATTTAAACGGCTGTTGTGCGATTGTAGAAATTTTACAAAACCAATCCTACCAACCATTCGTCGATATTAATTTAAAATATCTAGGAACATTGAATAATTCACATTCATCAACTATGCCAAAGTTATTTTTGAAATAAACGAATGATTCCATTATCAACAGTAGTCATAGTAATAAAAAATAACTCTTTTGTCACGTAATGTTTGTCACGTAACGATGCTTCTTCGCAAGAGTATCTTGGATTCAGTTGGATTTTGGATGTGAAGCCAAGTAAGCTTGCTACGTAATTACTGTTTTCAGTCTGGCGTCACGCAGATCTAACTTGAATTTAGTTGTGTTCGCCTGTTGAAGATAGAAGTCTAGCGTCTATCCTTCATTGTGGTCTATTGCCATCACAATATTGAAACTTGCATTCTTTATATAATCGTAAAACTGTGAAATACTACCAAGTTGTTTAAGAAACAGATACGGTATATCAATTATAATTGTAATAACGCATAAATATGTATATATATATATATATATTTAATTATATATATATATATATATATATATATATATATATATATATATATATATATTGATTGGTCAGATGTCATATAATTGATTGAACCAACGTCTAAAGAGCATTAGGTCGATGAGCGCTTAGGCTCCCGAAATTGCTACAAAATTCTCTAAAAGGAATGGGAGAGCATAAAAATTAGCAGGGCGTATGAGGTCCCTGACCTAATGGTTAGTGGAGTAGCGCCAGGTAGGGATGGAGAAGTTATGAAAGGCCATCCCTAACCGACGTCGAGTGAACTCCCTTCCCGACCCTAGCTAAACAAGGTTTCAAGGAAAGAAGATGATGATGATGGTTGGTCTGTAGAAGGCTCCGCTGATCAATATTTCTTGCAGGTAGTTCATGCAAAAGCTAAAATTAAGGTATTTTTGTACCACGAGTGATCCTTTCGGTTCGTATAGTTACGCATAAAACAGCTGACTGGGCTCAGTACAGTTTCATTTTCGAAGATCGTGTTTTTTTGTAGTTTTCGCTTTTTTCTCCTCCTCTCGGATTATTCTCAATCGTTGCCTTTTGATAGCGCATAGATTGCAACCGGCACAGAATCTTTCAAGGAACAGGCACAATG